>CM063284.1:128760124-128792624 GCA_032173965.1 Sitta carolinensis | reverse complement strand
TGCATCTTTTAAGTATGTACCACTAGTCAAATACTAGATCTGAGTCTTTAATTTCTTCCATATATATTTGTAAGTATATGTGAACTTCAACTATTTTCTGCCATGCAAGGCAGTTCAGGTAGTTGGATGTCTTGACTTATGTTCTGTGTGAGCTTTTTAAAGAAGCAGTGAAATTAAAACAAGTGAAAAACCCTGCTCATGACACAGTCAGTCAGTCAGACAGTCAGTCTCTCTGATAACCAAAAGAAAATTGTTATTTGGTTCTTTCACAAAATATTTCTGTTCTGTGTAGGTCTGAAAAGACCTCTATATTACACAACCAACTGTCTTATCATCCTAAGATGAATAACTGATAGCAGTTTCTAGTTTTTTCTCCTCTGTTAAAAGTTTCATATGTACTGACTATTCTGGCATTTTTTGTGACACAGTGGTTCTGCTCTTATGGTACAGCAACAGGTGCTGGAGCAGTTGCCATTGTTACAATACTAACAAAGTAATTTATCAAGATCCTGGGCTCAAAACTTTTCAGAACATCTGTTTTTTGTTTGGTTCCATGCACATTACTTTCAGAACTTTTTTGACTACGGAAGTATTCTCCTGCTTAAAAAAGAAGGGTTTTTTTATTTTGTTTGAGGTTTTTTAAGTGTGAGTTATTTCAAAAGTGAGGGAAACTACTGAAGTTCTTTGTCTTATCTTTAGTTACTAAACGTTATGAAATTTAATCCAATACTTGAAAATTGTGAGGTGAAAAATCGTCGTGCAGTAGTGATGGAACAAGAGAGGTCAAGGCGCATCACTTAGTGGTACAAAAATAATTAGGTAAAAATAAATGGCCTTTTTTAGTATTGATGTTGGCATGTGCTACAGAGAAAGGAAGATGTTTCCCAAGACATGTAACTATCTCTGCAGAGGGAAGGGACATACAGTTCCACCTGTTCTGGCAAAATGTATGACTGAGTATGACTCCTGTAGATGGGCAAAATGTGCTGCCCAGGGATCAACGAGCATTTTCAGTTCTCTTTGTCTAAGTCCTGGTAATCTCCAGGCCATGACTCAAGTCCCAGTGGGGCCATGAAAGAACAGTTAGAAATCCTTCAAGCTACATCTGGCTAGGAAGAGGACTGTAGCCCTCCGGTGATAAACTGAAGCTCTGGAACGTGAGATTTTGTTGTAATCTTTATCTTAATGTGCAACTGCAAGTGTAATGGGAAAGCTGAGGGCAATCCTGTTCTCAATCCTGTTCTCCCCATGGCCTTCAAAGGATGGTGACTGAGGCAGCTTATAGAGTTGCAGATCCCCTGATTTCAGACTGCAGTCTGAATGGGAAACAAAGGGTTGTCACTTGTTGAAAACATCTATAGGAGATCAGCTTTTAGATATTAAGAAAGCAGAAGAAGTCAGCCAAGACAGTGCTTTTTCCCTCTTTAGAGATGTGCCACTCAGACCTGGTTTTCTCACAGCATTTACTATTTTCTTCTGCATATTTAGTAAACTCCCATGCATATTTAGTACAGCTATAGCCGCTTTTGGAGGCTGCCTGCTTTCAGGCAGCTAACCACAAACCTAGCTGGGAATGATGGCAACAGTTTCAACTCAAAGCAGGCTTTCCTCTGATTTCTGATTTTTACTCTTCATCTCTGCTGAAACTGCTTGCAAGCTGCCCTCTTGACATGTGCTACACTCTTGCAGGCCAATCTGCCCCTGCTGCAGCGGGAACTGCTGCACTGTGCAAGGCTAGCCAAGCAGAACCCAGCCCAGTACCTCGCCCAGCACGAACAGCTGCTTCTGGATGCCAGCACCACCTCACCTGTTGACTCCTCAGAGCTGCTTCTCGATGTGAACGAAAACGGGAAGAGGCGAACTCCAGACAGGTGAGCACCACTGCGCCTTTCTTACCCTACCCAGAGTGTCTGCGGGCCTGAGCTCCACCAGCACAGGGGGAGTGTGGGGGTGGGTGCTGGGGGGATACTCAGGTGTTGTTCCCTGGGTGCCTCCAGGTCCAGCCTGACCATGAATGTTTCCAGAGATGGCGCATCCACCACCTCTCTGGGCAACCTGTGCCAGTGTTTCACCACCTTCTGTAGTAAAAATTTCTTCCCTATACGTAGTCTGAATCTACTCTCATATTAGTTTAAAATCATTATCCCATGCCCTTTCGTAACAGGCCCTGCTTGTGCATGTCTACAAATACATCCTTACATGTATATATATATATATATATATAGAGAGAGAGAGAGAGAGAGAGAGAGCTACATATATGTGTATATTCCTGAGTATATATATGTAATACATGCACACACTGATTCAGTCACCTCAGGACACACTGTGCTTATATCCACACAGAAGTAATGGTCAGCCAGTACTGTAGTACTTTGTGCACAGTATTTCTGTCATGAAGTGACAAGCAGCAGATCATGCCAGCTCCAAATGCAAGTCCTTTGCATCAGAGGTTTTGTTGAACTCAACACTAAATGTGAGGAGAGTTGCTAGGCATTTATACTGGGAAGTACAAGGCAAACACCAGAGCACACTCAGGGCTTTGACTCCTTCTGCTGTGCCATATTTCCATATCCATACATGGAATATGCATAAGGATATTTCTTTCAGAGAGGAGAAATGTTCACTGAAATCTCTTTTGTTGTTGAGATGAGGAGAGTCCATGCAGAAATGGGGAAAGTGGATGCATGTGTGTGAAATACAGTAGCTTTAGTGGCATGGAACACTTTTTTATTTTTTGGAATACAGTTCTTTGTTTACTGTTACAATGAAATTTCTCTTGTGATTATTTAGTTTTAACTGTCTTCCTGTGCTAATGTTAAAAATTCAACTGGCATTTACATTTTACCTTTGGGAAACTCAGGTATTGTATTTTTCATTGCTTCGTTTGCTATGGGTTTTATAATGTGGAAAACTTGTATTATGCTGTTCTGCCTAATACCACTACCTGTATGCCTGAGGTATGCAAGTGTCCTAATTATCCTTTAAATGAAAAGGATGATTTGCAAAGTCAAGAAGCCTCGTAACTTTGTACAGGTGACATTTTTTTGTGTTGGAACAGGCTTGAAGGACACAAAAATAAAGAGAAAACAAAGTCTGAAAGCTCACAGTAAAACTTTTGACTTCTCATAGCCAGAAGTGAGCAGTAAAATTTAAAGTAACATAGCGATTGGATAGAAAAAGATGTGAAATTAGTTTGCCAGAGATTGTGTTTCAGAAAAATTGCTATGGACCAGTGAGAAAATTAAACAGAAAAGCTCTTTTTATATGTAGCTACGCTCTTCCTCTTTTCACTGTTTTTTCCAGATAATTACACCAATCTGAAGCAGCTATTGAGGTTAACACAAGCATGTTTCTGCACCCTAGAAAGATGATTAATTTTTTGACATTTTACATGTATTCTCTTACTATGTGCAATGAAATAACTTTTCCAAAGCTGAAATTTAGCACCTTGGCTAGTTCTGCATATCTTCAGTCTTTGCAGAGTAGTGTACCAAAACATCTGTTAAAAAGGCCTCTTAATATCTTGTGAGTAACTTAAATGTCAGCATGCCATACTCTGGTGTCAGTAGCAGACACAACATTTTTCCTACAAGGAGATAGACACACATGAAATTATCTCATAAGCCAGTGAGATATTGCTTGACAGAATACAGAGGAGATGAGGGATGTGCCTTCCTGACAGCCCTAACTCACTTTTTTTTCCCTGTTAGTAGATAAGTATTACTCATATCTCACATAAGGCCACAAAGGAAAAATGCAAAATAAAGCCTTTCCTTTGCTTTCCATCCTTAGCATTTGGAACAGTGCTTCCTCTCTTTGAGACCCTGTTTGACAGTGTTGAATTTTGATTATTTTGTACTGTCTCACCTGTGTTATCTTCAGTCCTGCTAGTGAAGATGAGTGACATAGGTAGAGACCAGGACAAGAACTCTGTAATGGAAAGACCCTTTATTGGTTTTATAACAGGAAGGACTTAAGATTAGCACATAAAGAGAGCAGCAGATCAGGAGAATATTGGATTTTAAAGTCAGCCTTCATCTTTTTGCTATACTGAGGCCCAGACCTAGAAAGATTTGGGTATGGCTTATGAATTTTGTTCTCAGCATTTCCTTTTAGTTAAAATATGTAGATGATCTTGAAATTCCTAAGTGTCTGCTTGAAAAGTCAAGTGCCTTTGGATTCACAATTGAAGTCTCTCTTAGGCTATGAACAGCTTGGGGAGCCTTCAGTTCCTCCACAGGTAGTAATGCAGCTTTTGGGGTGAAGGGTAGACAGTTTAACTTCCATTGTTGTGGGCAAGAGTCTGTGTTTGAATTCCCAAGGTCCAGGGAGGGGGTGGTGTGGGGTGTCCCACTGGCCTGCACACTCCAAGGTGTGGCAGCTTCTGTACGTTGCAGCCTGAAATTCAGCTCCTTGCTTCTGGGGAAGTGGTGTTTCAGAAAAACCCATCCTTTCTTTTTGACTCTGCAACTATTTGCTGTAATGAAAAGCTCACATGAAAAGAGACTTCCTTGTGTACAGTATAGTACCTTGAGCTTAAAAAATAAGTTGGTTTTGTTCAGTGTCAAGCAACCCTGTCCCTGATTAGCCTCATCTACTTCTCCATTGCCTATGACTATAATAAAAGCTATACAGAAAAAAATGTGTAGTAATGTGTGTAGCTGAGCCAAGTTCAGTGGAGTTGTCTTGTGCATTCAAGAACATTTGTGCAACAGATTTAGTAAAACGAACAAGATGCTTTTGGAAAGATTCTTAAATGTACTGAGTTGGAGTCTGCATACCTTTTAATTTGGATAATGTAAGTAAATCAACCACAAAAAACTGTCCTCAGAGGCAGAACATGCCTAGACTGAGTGAGTATTGAAACCAAATACTTGTCTGGCTTTATGCTCATTACACTATTAATTATTTTAATTGTTTACAGAGGAGCATGAGGAAATATCTGGAAATATATATACCTTTTGTTTAGAAATATAAGTAGTTTTCAAATATACTAATAAAAATTCAGAAGATATCAGACATACTTTAAGGAAAGGGTTTACTATGACTCCATGGCTAGTAAATGAGAAAAAATTGCTCTAAGACCGTATCTTTCCAAGAGAACTAAGTGCAGCTGGAGTAATTTTGATTGAAGATGTGTGTCTTACTGAAGTAAACTGGTATCTTTTCACTGCCCAAGGTATATGAGATATATATATAATGCGCACGCACATAATATATATATATAGCACATATACACATTTATATTTTTTATTTGGGCATGTGTAACTGCATACCATTGATTCCTGAGGTGACTGAATCAGTGTGTGATTGTTTATAGTAGAGGATGAGGCAAAGAAAGTGGAACAAGTGTTACATGTAACCACAGCTGCTCATGATTTTTTATTAAAGAAAATCCACATTCAGTAATTTTTTTCTGCTTATAATTTCAGAACCTTTTTTGCATATCCATTTTCCAGTTCTGGTTATTTATCTGCATATCCAAGTCTACTGTATGTGAGGTTTTATAGAGCAATCTGACAGCCGAGCTTTGTGTTTTAGTGAATGTTCTCTTGGTGCATATGGTCTGACATGGATGAGCAGCCACGGTGAGATTTTGGAGTCTATTAAACTAGCTCATTAAAAAGATCAATCTGTTTCTGTAATAACACTGGGAACCATCAGTCACTGCAAGAGAGGAAAACTGACACCTGAGGAGACAACACATTTTGGTAATTTGTTCATGACATGTCATGAACAAAGTGTTCACTGTATTTTGTTTACAAGTTTTGGAGTTTACATTCTACTGTAGTAAAGCAAAGGGACTTGGACCACATTGAGTTTTTGTTTTGGTGAATGAATGCTTAATTATAAATCATATTATTTTAAATACATTAATAACAAAAAAATTAGTGCTAATTACTCATCCTTTGAGCTTGCTGAAAAGGGCTGACGGCATGTGAGCATGTCATATATTGACTCTACATTTATGACAGCTTCCACAAAGTGGATGTAGGATAGCAAAAAAAATCTGTTAGAATAGCATTGTTTGAGTGAGAGGAAAACACAAGTGGCCATGACTGTGTTGTGACCTTAGAAAGTACTGCTTTGGTTGCAGTACAGTTGGAACCCATGACAAGAAATACATGTCTAGGGTACCTGGGCACAGAGATCAATTTTGATAATACTGTTAAGTAAATCTTATTTGAAAAGGCTTCTCAGTATCTCAGTAAGGTGAAGGATGCTCACAGCTCTTATATCTGTGCTCCTTGTATGCCATGTGTAATTATGAAGAACTTTAAAAGAATTTTTGTGATATGAACTGTTAGCAAGGCAGAAAAGTAATCTTTTCTGTAACACATTATTATAAATAGCTACTTTATTCCAGTAAAGCATTATAATTTGTTTGATTTGTCAAACCTATATTGGTGGAAGTCAGTTTAAATCAAATCACCTTGCAGAAATAGTAGATGAACAGCTTTGTCTCATTCTTGTAAGCTGACTTTAGTCTTCTTTGAAATTCATGTAATATTCTTGATTAAGTGAAATTTTCAGGCTAATTTTCTAGCCAAGGCAGTTTTGCATGGTCAGATTTTCTCCCCAGGAAGCTATCCATAAATTGCAATAATTTAAAACTGAAATCAACAAACAACATTCTACAAACAACATAAATTCCATTAAATGGGTACAGGCTAAAAAATAGTGTTTATTCTGCTATCTTTGAGTGAATCATGGCTTCAAGAAAAATGACCCCTTGTGTGTTTATGACTGAAGGGCTCCATCTTTGTCATATTGCCAGTTTTCCAAACAATGGTGTTGGTTTATAGGCACATCGAGGAAAACATGGCCAACAGGATTAAGAAAAAAGTGTCAGTTATGTTTCCTACACGTTCACTGTTATTTCCTCTCTACAGCTTGTGGTTACTTTGCAAAATCTGATGAAAACGGATTAAAATTGTGATGGTGTTATATTTGAAACTACTATTCACATGGGTGTGCGAGTTACTGGGAAACAGGAATGCTTCCTCAGGCACCTGGAAAAATGCTGTTGCCCCAAGACGGTGAGACCTAAAAGAATGAGTAGGACTGAGATCAGAACAGATTAGTAGGTCAAATTCAGAGCATCTGAATTATGGCACTCTTCAGTACCTTGCTTTATATCACTTATATTCAGTGTATTCAGATATAGTAAATTTGGCAGCAATTCCAAGTTCTGATGAGGTTTTCTAAGTTGTTACCTTTTTGTATATTTTTATGTGGTCAGAAACATAAAATGAGTTATGTACAGTCTCATTCTGGTATTCTGGTAAGCTGTTTATTGGTCAGTGCAGTAAATATAACAAAAAATTGTAGAATAAAAATTTTACACCCAGAAAAGAATGACAGCCATTACCCAGTGTAATAGCAAAAACATAATTTCAGTAAATATGTTTTCAACAGTCATTTTTGTTTCTATGTTAGTCAGAGTTCAGTGGATATGCTGGTGTGTTTTCCAAGCTAAAACAGTGCATTCCAGTTAAGGTAATTAAGTATAAAGCATTCTTAAAAACCACAGAAATACCTGTGCATTAAATACATACATTTATATGAAAAAATATGATATTAACATCAAGCTGTAGTGCAGGAAAGGAAAACTGGATTCCCACTTGTCTAAGTTTTATGCCTTTACTTTTCTTGTACTGAGTGATCAAAAGTCAATGACTAATTTAATTGTTTGCTGTTTCTGACTTTTACCAATCTAAGTTAGAGAACATTCTAACTGTAATACTAAAGTATACCTAAGTGAATTTTTAGTGAATTTTTAGTTTGCCTTGTACAGACAGGAGAGTCCATTTCTTTTGCTTGCATAGTATTTTGACAACTGGAAGATTGACACATTAAGTTTGAATAAATACTTGCGAAGAAAACACGCAGCAACGAAATGCAAACTTGTCTTGAACTGTCAGAAACATCACCACCCACTGGGAGTTATTGCAAGCAGTTACATCATGCCAGAAGCAATAAAAAATATGCTGGACCTCAGGTTTTCTTGGTTAGGAGTTTTCACAACCATGCTGCATTTCTTTTGGAACTAGGTACATGCTCCACTTTAGCAAAGTATGTCTTTAATATCTGCCCAAAAATAGGATAGATATCCTGCTATGCTGGTGAAAAATTCTTCCCTTCTTGACACGTTACAGTTTAGTAACATATATATATATATATATATATATATATATATATATATATATATATATATATATATATATATATATATATATGTATACACACACACACACCCCTGCAGCTTCTCTGGCACTAGTAATTTTGGTGAGGTCTCTGAGAAATTGCTTCACTTCTTCTGAAAACAATGCAGCCCATCTCTTAATTTCCTGCTAGTTACAGATCTTAGTTTGATTCTCTCTCTCAGAGGATATTGGCAATGATTTGATTTCATCCTCCCTCTCAATGGCAGTAAATAGGAATCTGTTGAGGGGTGACAATTAATACACTGAGTGTTTCCCACAGACATTCCCTTGAGGGTTGTCGATTGGTTTCTGGGGGAAGGTTTGTAGAGCAGTTGGTTTTAACAATAGGCAATCAAGAAAATTCGCTCAAATTTACCTTTCTCTCAAAGTGTAAAAAAATTGTGTTATTACTAGGAATGATACATTATACCATCCATTTCTTCCAGAGGATAAAGTTCTTTTGTAAAAAAGGTGGAATATATCAGCAGTTTAATAAAGGGTTTTGGACGGAGGAATTGAAACCTCAGTTTGCAATATTTATATCTAATAAACTTTCTGATCAAAGCTAATATTTTGTAGATTTTCTTTATTCACATGGTTAAAAAAAAACCCCAAATGTATTTCAGTGAAATGAAACTTCCCCAAAAGGGTTGTGAACCTGTTGAAATAGTTTTTGTTTGTTTGTGTTTGTGTTTGGTTTTAATATAATTTATTTTAATGGAGAAATAGTTCAGGGTGAGTTCAAGATTCTCATGCAGAAGTGTCAAGTAGAGATTTCTTTGGAAATAGCTGATTATTAGTTTAATTGAAGAGTAACTAGAACATAAAACCTCCTGTCCTTCTCCTCAGTAGCTCTTCCAAGTTGCCTGAGCATAAAACCCCTGTCTAAGAGTAATGAAGTGAGAAATCCTGAACGTTACTGAGGACTTGAGTCTATCCACATCTTCCTGCAAAATTAATGACATTCACAGCACCTTTGACTGGAATAGCCCAGATGGTGCAAAAATTTCCGAAGGATGCATTTCTCACCATTTAGAGTCAATTCTTCCCCAAAGTCTCTGTGTGACACTGATCTTGAGGGGAGTTCATGGCATGCTGAGCTTCAGCACACTGACATGCACTACTAGACTTTCTGGTATCCTCTTGAAAAAAAAGCATTTCTTGAACTGCAGATTTCTCCTAATCACTCTAAGCTATAACACTACTGAAAATAGGAATTTCTTGGTCCCTAGCTTCATGTATCAGTTGATGATTTCACCTCTGCAATTACATGTGTGTATCCACCCCATCAATCTGTGATGTCAGCGAAGGCTGCTTGCTCTTCAGCCCCTCATTAAGTGACTCCATCAGAAGGTTCACCCCACTAGTATTTCTCAAGTTTCAGGGATGGTTAGACAAGGTGAATGAGTCCTTTGTATGTTTTGAATCAGCAGTGTTATGCTCTGCAACACCACACATTTGGAGCAAAGTGAAAGAACAAACTAGTTCCTGAAGCTGCATGGGTGGGGGTGCATGTTCCCAAGCTCTATTCACTAAGTGAATTAAAGTTCCTTTGCTTTATTTTTCAGAACCAAAGAAAATGGCTTTGACAGAGAGCCTTTGCACTCAGAGCATCCAAGCAAGCGGCCCTGCACTATTAGCCCAGGCCAGCGGTACAGTCCAAATAATGGCTTATCTTATCAGCCCAATGGTCTGCCTCATCCCACCCCACCTCCACCTCAGCATTATCGTTTGGATGATATGGCCATTGCCCACCACTACAGGGACTCATACAGACACCCCAATCACAGGGACCTCAGGGACAGAAACAGACCTATGGGTAAGGCACGTTGATTTCTGCATTGTTTTTCTTAGGTTTCTGTTTCCTTTCTAGCTCTATTTTGTGAACAGGACCTTTTTACCTGCTGTTCAGATATAGTCTTTATGGCTGTTTGTCCATCCAGCTGCTTCTAATGGCCTTATTTCAGACCAGTATTGCAAAAATGGGTTGAATTTTGTCTTTAAGTAAGAGGGTCAGAAGTGGGAGGAACCTGTGTTTTCAGAGCTGCATGGGTGACATGGACACTCAGGGGTATGACAGGCAAGGAGTCTAGGTGGGGCCTTTTATTTGGGGATGTCTGTGGAGGATGTGAACAGCAGAAGCACCAGCCACACCCTGCACAGCACAGTTTGGTTTAATAGGAATTATACCCATTGGATTTTGCTTCACATCTGCACTTACTGTTCTTCCTTGTTTTAAACAAATCTTCAGTAAAAGAGGAACACTTAAAAATATTCAGCATCTGTATAGTGGAGGCTAAACAAAGAACAAGTGTTGGTTCCCCTTGAGTGTTGATAATAAATACTGGCTTGGTTGTATCATGTTGTCAGCTGCTCTGATATATGTGCTACATTTTAACCACATGTTGTTTAAACATCTGTGAAGGGATGAACCCTTAATGATGCTCTGTTGACATGGTAGTAATTACTGTATTTAGGGAAATAACATTGAGTTTATACTAATATTTTTTCAACTCTCTGAAGTACAGCTAGTATTATATGCACTGAGTTACCAAATAATTGCCTTGCTGACTTCAAGTAATGCAAATGAAAAATTACATAACGTATTATATTTATGTATATAATAATTGTACATAGTCAGAAGGAGCTATGTCCATTTTTGAAAGGTCATCTTGCAGCCTATAGAACTTACAGAAATGAAGACATCAAATTGAACAAAACAATAGCATCTTGAGTGGGGAAAAGTACTAAAGAGAACTTAGAGAGCAAAGTTTTAAGAAGCCTTTTTCTTTTTTTTCGGTGGTGACATCCCCGATGCTAGAACAGGTAATATATGACGGTTTGGTCTATAGACTCTTTTTTCTTATGCTTTTTTTCCCCATAGAGGACTTCCAGTGTTGTAAATATAATTTGCTTCTCTTTGGCAGGGTTGCATGGCACGCGTCAAGAAGAAATGATTGATCACAGGCTAACAGACAGAGAATGGGCAGAAGAGTGGAAACATCTTGACCATGTAAGGGCTAAATATTCATTTTTATATAATTGTCTGAACAGAGGCCTTCTAAGATGTGAATTTAAATTTTTTATTTTAAAACCTATCTGAATTCCAGGACAAGTGTTGAAAGCTTTGCTGATTATATCAGAGGGCTTGATGCTCCCTATTAGATAGTTCATACCAGCCTTGCTGATAAGCATCTCCTGTACTTATCCTAATTAGTACAGTCTGCCAGAAGAGGAATGGACTTTCTCTATAAACTGAATCTGGGGCTTGGATTTGTTCCTGAATTTATTAGCTCTTGTGAAATTTTTAGGCATCAGTTCTGGACCACATCTTGAGTCCTCTGTGGTGCCATGTAATACTAGTGGTAGGGCTACATCCTGTTCAGTTGTTTTCTCCTTGTCTTTGCTCTTTCTTCTGTAAGTCCCTATCTGCATGGTTTAGGATCACCAGTTAAAAAGGAAAGGGATTGTCATTCTTAAAACAAGCCTGAGTTTTTCAGCTTTAGTTGAGGTTAACAGAGAGGGACTCCTTCATTATGAAAACCCATGCACTCAGGACATTAATGTTTTCTTTATTATTATGCTGCTCTGTGAATAAAAGTTCTTTTTTCTGTGCTTCACCCACTGCTGTGAATAGTTGTTGAACTGTATAATGGACATGGTGGAAAAAACTAGGCGATCTCTCACTGTCCTACGGCGATGTCAAGAAGCAGACCGTGAGGAGCTGAATTACTGGATACGACGGTACAGTGATGCAGAGGATTTAAAAAAAGGTGGAAACAGCAGCAGTAGTCATTCCAGACAGCAGAGTCCAGTGAATCCAGATCCAGTTTCTTTAGGTACAGTATCCTCATTGAAAATTGTGTGCTGATTCTCTTTAAGCTCAGCTGATAGATGACATTTGCATTTGTTCTCTGATTCTTCTGTTATAGTGGTGAGTCCTCTCTGCTGACCACTGAATTAGCTATAACTCTTATGCCCAAACAGTGGTTTTTCTAGGTGGAATGGCTTGAGGTTTTTGGGTGATGCTTGGTAATTTTCTTTCCATTCAGCATTCTGAGAGGGTAGGGTGGGAGGACATACTGTCATGTAGGGGTGGCAGAGCAGTGAGATGTGTACTGACTCCGTCCCTTCTGACTCCTTCTCTTGTCTCATTGTTTAAAAAAGTCAGTAGGTGCTCCTGGATTGTTTACAATTTGAAACAGAGGGCTTTCACCTTTTTAAATCAAATTACTTAACTTGGAAGTTGTCTTTCTAAGGAAATGGGGTTTTAAAGATATAGGCACTTCTTAGGTGTACTTGGTTTCTGTTTAAGAAAAGAACAAGACCTGGGATACTCACAGTCATGCACACATGATCCTCCTGGGTCTGTGTCCATCACTGCAGCTTGTGCAGGTGTGTCTGAGGACTGTTTGGTGTGTAGTTCCATGGAGCTGTGCAGGCCTTGTCTCAAGCTGCAGAACTTGAGCTGGGTGGGCTGCAGCCGCCTTACAAGGACCAGACCAAACAGCTGGGCTCTCACCCCTGCAGACCTTCACAGTCACTCTGCACAGTACCTCGCACAACTACTTTAAGAGGAGTCTGCTCTATAAAAACAAGCTCTTACTTTGGGAACTTTATGTATTTTGGCCTTTTTCTACCCCATCTCCTCACTTTCATGGAAGATACGGTAAAAAAACATCTTGATGGTACCTTTTGATTGTTCTTGCTCTTTTGAAGACAACAGTAGACTATGCTTGCTTGTCTAATACTGTCTTATAAAAAAATAATTTTTATGTATCCAATGCCATCTACTCAAAATCATCATAAACTGTGCTCATTGGTAAAATTGCATATGTGTGTTATTTTGCAACTATATTTTAACTGTTTTCCTTTTTCCTTTAAGAATAACTTACTAAGTAAAAAAAAAATATTTAATTGGAAATAGAAAACCGAAAAACCAAATCTAATCCCATCTCCATCTTTCTCTTGGTAAATTTCTAGAGTTATTACTGTAATATTTAGTTCCTCTTGATAGCAAACAAATCTTTTTGTGTGTGTCAAATTACCTGAGTCAATAGCTCTATAAATGTGCTCCAATCAGTGGAAGGAAGGGTTATGGAAATGCTTCCATAGTTCACTAATAAGTCTAGTCCCTAGAGGAGCCATTCTCAGAAAGTATTCAGGTAATGGCTTGTATGAACAGTGCTAAATGTAATGTAAAGAAAGACTCATAAATATGGCATCTGAAATGTCAGTCACGTCTGTAACTTCAGGAAGAGCACTTGTGAGTAGACCAAAAGCAGTGGCTCACTTCTCTAGTAAAGCTGTGATGCAAAAAGAGACAGGCTATGGTGCTTGTGTAGTTAGTACGTACAAAAAATGGAAGGTAACTTGAGTGTTTATATTTCCCCAAGGAAACTGAAACTCATTACATGCATCAAAACTTTGTAGATAATATTACAATCCAAGAAAAATAGTCACCACCACAATATCAGGTATATAAGATAAAATAAAGATCAAGCATACAGTTAGAACCCTATGTTAGCATTTGTTTGTGTATTTGTTAAGATGAGTTATTTGAAACAACAAAGTCTTCCTGCTTAAAAGATATTTATACAGCACAGCCTTTGGTATTGGACACACGAGTCAGCTCTGCAGTACTGTGGGTACAAATGAACTGGTTGGAGTGAGTCCATTCAATTTTAACATGTCCATTTTGGTTATTTGGTTGAAAAAATACTTCTGAGACTCACAAACGTGAAACTTGGATGGCTTTAGTGATGTAGCATCCATGTCAGTTGTAAATATTGGTAAGAAGTGCTTTTATGTCTGACAGGGAGAAAATACTTGCATTGGAATCTATGGAAAGCTAATCCTTATATTTCCTCAAATCTGTTAGTAATCTATTTAACAAAATGAAACCCCCTAACATTCAGAGGTATAATGAAACTAAAGCAGTGTCTCTCGGCCTTGAGATGCTTTAGGGCTTTTTATTTTAGTTTTGAAGTGGGGAAAAAGGGATTGAAAAATTCCTCCAATATTTTAATTAAAGTACCACAGGATGTAAATATTGGGGGGTTTGCTACCTAAATTCTAAATGCCAGTGATTTCCCTTTGTACCCTTTTTGGTTTTTTTTTTTTCCACAAGGTAATCCACCCTTTAAATCTATCTTGTTATCTCCACTAGCAAGGAAGAAAAAAAAGGGAGGCATATGGCTACATTATCTGTGCTTTTGTTTCTTATTCTTTTCAATTCAAATATTATCACTGAAGTGATAACTTCTCACTACAAACATTATGCCCCAGTCTTCACAGATAGGTCTTGCTGAAAAACTCCGAGCTGAGATCTAGCACGGATAGTTTGAGTGGAAAAGTAATTAAAAAAAATTCTGGTTGTCATTTTGAACCAGAAGATCTTCTTTCCTGCCAAAGATTTTTGTACTTCTTTTAATTTGACATCCCTGTAAATCATGATGAGCCTGGAAGCTTGCAGTATCTGATCAATATTTTTCTGTTGATATTTTTAATTAAAAAATTAAATTAAATACTTGATCATTCATTTTAATGCAACGTAATCCAATACACACATTAGCCAGCTACAGCAGGTTACAACCTTCCATTATTCTCTAAGAATGTGCTGAAGGTAAGAGGGTCTGTTCTTTTCAGTCTGAATAATACATGTTTATGAAAGTCTAAAAATGACTCAGACTTTATATATATTCACTTGATTAACTGTGATGGTCTATGAAGTGAATAATACATCATCTGACTCCTCCATTTCTGCTGAAGAATTTCAATACTACATACCGCAGCAGGACTGCAACTTTCATCCTAATAGTGAATAATTACCCATATCAGACACTATATACTGAAATACACACAGTGGGATAAATTAAAGAGATGAGGGTTCTTCAGCATCATGGGTTATAAACAAGATCTATAACCATACTGAGTGCAGCTGTGGCTCTAGATAAGTGGAGCAGGCACACATCAGAAGGTCTGCACCAGTGTTGATATTTTTGTGTCTGTTGAATTTATCTGAATGGGAATCTTACAAAATAGAGTTTGAAATCTCCAACTGAAGAGTGCCAATACCTGCAGGATTTTGCCTCAGGAAACCAGGATTCTCAGAAGTGTATGAAATTGTCTAAAACACATAGGTTAGCCATTTCTTAATACATTTTTAAATGTTAACTCTTTCAGACCCTTTTAATTTTTTCTAAAGCTCACTGTCATGTTTTCAGTGTTAGCCCGAGCATTCCTGCCAACACATGTCTATTCATGCTGTGGTTATAAACCTGTTCCTTTGACATTTGCAGATAATCAGCATTGCTGTGATATGCATGATATTCTCAACATGGGCGAACCGTAATGCTGTGAATACCACAGAAACATTTATAACTTGTAATTCTAGAATGTAAAGCCTCTGTGATACTGGTCACTGATGACATTAAGTATTGCTCTTAATCCACTCACTGCATAGGAGGTTTGGGCTAGACTGTGGTTTACTGAGCTGCGTGCTGTTAGGTAGGGCTCCAACTGCAGAAATATTGCATGTGTGTGTTCTCAGTTCTGTGGGCATGTGCTCAGTTCTGACGTGGCCTCTGCTTGAGGATGATTCAGTAATACAGTACCTATGTGGCTTTTTTTATTCTTTCACAATGAGAACACAACAACTATATTTTTAACACAATTTCATGGGGTGTTGCAATAGCCACAAAAATGTATTAGAGAAGGACAAAGAGGTACTTAAAAATACTGGGGACACTTGCCCCCCAACCAGGTTTGCAAAGTAGTCTCATTCAGTATTACCCACCTCCAGATCGCCATTGCTATATTTCATTATGTGGAACTGGCACTTTTGAACTTGACTCTTACAAACAAGGCAGTGAATACTTTATATTTTATATTTGTTGCTCTGAGAATTTTTTTGTTTGTTTTCTATGTCCCACTAATGGTGTTACATTTATTATAGGATTGAATGAAAGCAGAACTTGCACATGAAATATGAAATCACGTAAATACATAAAAAGGCATATATATTTATTTTGTTCAGGGCTCCTTATATGCAGCTTTTTTATTTTTGAGCCTTAATATTCAGTACAGCATGTAGGGTATTATTATCACTGCTAGTATTTTCATGAGTGCAGTAAATTCTAAAAGATCATCAAAACGTTAGCTGTTCATCTCCATTTCTTAATACTTTGTTTTATAGACTTGTATGTCACGATCCAGGGATAAAAACCTCAATTCTTTTGTTTTGCCAACTTACCTTCTGTCCTTTCCAAATATAAATTAGGCTTTTTGAGATTATTGAACATTTCTTTTCCTTCTAAGTATTTCTATTCTGTTTTTCTTGGGTTTGAGCCTTATTATCACATTAGAGTTCATATAATTTATTTGGTCCTAGCCTTTCATCTCAGTTTCACTTCGCAGATCCGTCTTTATGGCTGCTCTTACAACTCTCCACATCCCTGCACATCACTCTCTTTCAGCACCTTTTCTCTTTATCTTAAAGCCACCAAAATTTTTCATTCAAATGCAAGAGCTGAAATCAATGCAAATTTTTGTTTTCTTCATGTATATTCTTCTGTCCCACTCCAACAACTTTCTTACTATTTCACAAGTTTATTTCACATTAAAATAGAAAATTCCAATACCATTTTTTATATCAAAAGTCTCTTTTGTTTTTACCTCATTTAAGCACTTGCAAACAAGTACAGATTATTCTCATATATATGTGCTTTTTATTTTCCCTGTTAATTTTTTTTTCCTTTGGTTCAGTAGGAACTGGACTAATTACCAAAACATGTTTTCATGCCTTGCCATGAATTTCAAGTAAATTCAGTAGTGTACATACTGTTGTTCTGCATAATGATATTGCTGCATTTTCACCATTAACAAGCCTTTGTTATTATATCTGACATGTAAAGCCTTTTCTGAAATCCTTTTCTGAATTATCTGCCTTGTCACTTCAGATTATTCTTAATGTTGTCTGATTTCATTCCATTTCCTTCCAAGCAGCATTTACTTTGACTTCTAGGTGCTGCACATATTATGTGTTGTCTTCGTTATGACTTTTTGCAGTTGCTTTTACATTTTGTATTTTAGGGACTTCACTCAGTTGTGTTAGTCTTGGTTTGCTAGATGTCCGAGTTAAGATCTTTTGTGCTTCAGTTTTAATGAGCAATTTTTGTGATTCTTAAGCTGAAGGACTCCTTACCTTAAAAACTCTAATATGTAAGATTAATATTCTCTGGTCATTTCATGTAGTTTAGCTTTAGAAATAAGGTTGTTTTTATGAACTCATCACCACTGACTAAACAATAGCCATGTTACTAAAATTTTTCTGGCTTGGAAAATATGTTTTTTATTATCTTCATAAGTGCTTCTTGTCTTTTTTGTGCACCATTCCAAACTATGGGAAAGTCTCTCATAAGCTCTTGATTTAAGTCTTCTTGCAGAGGATCTCATTCCTCATGTAAATAATTTGTGGTTGGAATAAGAGCTTGATTGATGTTTATGTTTTGGAAATTTTAACAATTAGCTGGCAATCTGGTCATTTATGTCATTGAATTCCATTTTTGGAAAGTCATGTGTACCAAAAAATCAGTTCCACATCTCTCTGTCTTTTTTTATTTTTTTTTTTCCTTCACCCAAAATAAAGAGCCATAGGCTTAAATGTAGGTTTTGCTCCCCTTGCACTGGATGGTACCTTAAATAGCAGACAGGAAAACTCAGTACAAAGTAAAGGCAAAAATGCAACAAATCCCTTGTTTTGCCACATTTGGAGCCTGGTTGGAACTTTTCCTGCAGATATTCCATGAAGAGCAAATAAGAGTGGTTTAATTTTTTGTCTGTTTTTTTTCTTGAGCCTTCAAAAATATTTTCTGCTGTTGCCTCTGTCCCCCTAACTGAACTGACACTGTGCCTGTAAGTCTAAAAGCCTTTAAGGGGTAAAAACTGTACACAAGGCTATTTGTCATCTCCAGAAACACACAAGCCAAGCCATACTGGGAATTTTCCCATTTTTGGTATCGGGTCTGAAATCCTCTATCAAGTTGATTAAACCAATATAAATAGCTGTTTTGCAAAATCTACACACATACACATACACAGAGTCTTATTATTTTATGGTTGAGAGGTGTGAAATTCTGCCAACAAAAATCTATTTTAAATTGTTGTCGTATACTTCAGTGACAAACAGAAGAGCTGGGTAAGTCCACTCAGCTTCCTGTCAGATGGAAAGATGTATTCCCAGTCACTGTCTGCAGATTCTCATGCTGGGAACTACAGCTGTGAAACAGTGCACAGGGACTGGGATTCCCTCCTCTCTGTTGAAAAAGCCCCTGTCATTTCCACCTTTGTTAGCTACCTGCAATATTGTCAGTTTTTAAAAGCATTTATGCAGGCTACTGTATGTAAACAGTATTATATGGATACATGTAGTGGTGTAAGAAATGATTTGCAAAACCTGATGTTTCAAACTTTTTCTTAAAATACTGCCTTTTGACCAAGTTAGTGAATAAAAGCTCGTAAGATACAAAAATGAATACATTTAGTCAAAATTAGTATTCAATGAATGGCAGTATACTCCTGTTATATTTCAAGCTCAGACATCAAACAGGTATTTGATTTCTAGCAGCAGCTCCACAAACATTCAAACCTGTCTGTAATGTAACAAATGAAGTTATTTTATTTAGGCAATTGAAATTTTGACACACTGGCAACAGTAA
This sequence comes from Sitta carolinensis, assembly GCA_032173965.1. Classification (NCBI taxonomy): domain Eukaryota; kingdom Metazoa; phylum Chordata; class Aves; order Passeriformes; family Sittidae; genus Sitta; species Sitta carolinensis. Next base: position 128,773,699 of record CM063284.1, on the reverse strand, counting down.
ACATGGCAGTAGACTTAGTTTTATGTGTTTGTTTGGGTTTTCTTAATTTTGTCCTCTGTTACTTTGAATAGCAGTTATCAGTTTTTAAATTGTATTTGAAAGGAGCAATTTCAATTTCATCTTCTGAGGATCTGTATGCTAAATTTCAGGGCAAAGTGAATTTTCTTTTTGTATTGTCTGATCTTGGGTCTTTGAAGTCCCTGTGGAAGTGATCTTCTTGCTGATTTCAGAACTCTTAGGCTGAGGCCTAAAGGTTAAACTTTCTTTAAAAAAAAAAAACAAAAAAACCCGAGGGGAAATAGCTGTCAAAATGTGATTGAAATATGTGGTTGAATTACGAGCTTTAGCTTCAATGAGGTTGTTTGGCAGTGTGTATTTAGGGGCTTAACCTAAACTTAAAGGTTCTGTTTTTCAAACTCTTGCAGCTACAGTTGCCAACATGGGCTCAGATAAAGGAAAGCATAGCTCTGAACTTAGAGAAACACCCCTTTGCTTTTCTGTGGACAACTTATTTGATCACTGGAATGACATCTCGACTTTTATCTGCACTCATCAGTACTCATTATTTTGCACAGAGCAGATGTGTCAAATCTGCACCATTGCCCACTTTCTTTTTCCTTTTCATAAATACTATGAGAAAGGAGAAAGCATGTCACTCCCTCAGTTTGCGTTGCAAAGCCTCCCTTAAAAGTGTGGATACTGTCATACAGAGTTGATTCAAAACTCTGTAAAATAAAAAATAAAATGAATATCTGAACTTGGCTTAAGATGAGACATTCGAGTCATAAGAATTGATGTGGTCTTTGTGACATTCATGAGCTACGGCCATGGCATCCGTTTTGTTTTGAGGAGAGAAAAGCTTCACTTGGTTTCTTTGTCTGAGCTATAATTAAAGAGAAAAGGTATTTTTCTCTAAGCCTTGTTCTCAACAAGCCATCATTGCTTATGATGATCTTTCTTTCTCCCTCTTCACCCCCTCCTCCTTCAGAATCTCATCGGGAATTCCTTCACAGGCCTGCGTCTGGATACGTGCCAGAGGAGATCTGGAAGAAAGCTGGTAAGAACTGTTTAAAAACACCAGCTTAGTCGTCTGGCAGCTGTGTGCAGTTGTTAATGCACTGATGTGAGGAATTGGGAGGTGGGGGAAGGGCTTACTAGTAACATGAAGAAATTGTGTTTAATAATCTTAAGCTGGAACTGATCAGGACATTGAATAATTTTATAATAGAAGCATCTGCTGCTATAGTTAGGGGAATATCAGTACTTCCAATATGGACCCCCATTTTCAGGGCTTCTAATGGTTTCAAGCTGAAACTTGATATGTTGAAAGTTTGTCTGTTAGCAATTTAAAAGAAAGAGGTTAGTGTGGCTGGGTTTTTTTAAGCTTCAGGGTTCTTACCTAGTTAAGGTAAGAATTCCCAAAGGAGGGGAAAAATCCTAAGTACACCTGTTAAAAAAAGACTTCAGCTATGCAAAGTAACCATTCTTAATTTAAAAAAGATTTTGTGCCTGTCAGCCCCAGTGAAGCCTGTGCTCATAAACCTGCAGAGTGTGCAATGAAGTCAGCAAGTTCACATCTCTGCAGCTGTGCTGGCTGTTTGCAGGGCATTGACAGCATCTGCCTGTGTCTGGAAAGCACCCTGGGCAGACGTTGTGGTTGTGCAGTTTTCTTAGCACTGAAACTCTGCCTGAGCACAGGAGTTCCTGGCAAGGATCCCACTCTGGTGCTGGAGCTAAACCTTTGCTCTTTTGACACTGACATCAGAGCTTCCTTGTTTTCAGAGGGGCCAGGAGGCAGCTCTTGAACTCCATCGAGATAGTTGAGGAGCTATTTATACACCCAAACACGCCCCCCTGCTTTTGAACACCTGTATAACCATGAAGTCTGCAGCAGCTGTCTGAGCAGCAGTTAATGATTAAATGGCAAATATGCTGCAGTGTTGATGCCTTCTGATCAAATCTCCTGTAAATGCTTGCTGCTTTCCAGTGTATTTTGAATTAGATACGCAGCGTACATGTAAAAAGTGTTATGTTGTTATCTTGTTGCGTCAGATGAGAAGTTGTGTTTTGTGTGCAATGTGGGTTTATAGTGTAAAGTCTACATTTGTCAATATGTTAATGTTTTTAGAACTATTGAATTTTCTGTGAAAAATAGTACAACACTATATGTTCTTTGTTTTGTCCAAGGAAAAGTGTAGTCTTCGTGACTCAGTGTCCAAGAATATTTTCATATTGCCATATTTATGTTAACATTTTAAATTAAAAATACAAACAAAAAGATGAAATCCCAGGGATTCTCACTGAGAAGAGCATTATTCTGTTGAATTTGAAAAACTTCAGTCCTCTTGCAAAATCTAGGGTTTAGTGTCATTTGGCATCAGGTTATTCATGACTCATGGATTCAATACAATAAAAGAAAAAAATTTCTTCATAAAAGTTTCTTCACACAAGTCAGTTGAAACTTTTGGCTTGAGTTATGAAATTGGATGTGCATTCACACAGCATGTATTCACAAATCATTGTGTACAGGATCTGTGACATCATCTTGTGAACATCAGTCATCGGTTCCTTTGAAACAAAGTTTTTCCTTTGGTCCCATTTCCAGTCTCTTATTTTCAGGCTGATGTGGGTCTAAAACAAGTGATCGTGCCTGTGAATTGGAGACTGAAAGAAGTGTGACTCTGTAGGATGCATCCCTGTATCTAAGTCTAGTCAAACATCAGAAAGCATACTGCTTTCATAAATCATGGTCCTGCATTTTTTGGAGGGTTGTCTGAAACTAGAGGTATCCAGAGTTTTCATGATGAAGGCAGTAAATGTGCAGTTCAGGTCTGTGAGAATAGGCCTATGATGCCACTTGAGATGGTCCATAGTTTCCTGGTTGGACAGCAACTCCCAGTAAGAAGACTGCAAATCCCTCACAGGTTATTTCTTTTGATGAGTGTGGATCACTTTGTGTGTTACATGTCTGTAAAAGACCATTGTGCAGAGAGCTGAATCAAGTATGAAATTCTATTTGGAATGCTGAATCCATTGCACTGAAAGGATGTGGCATAAAAACAGTTAATAAGCAAAGAAAGCATGTGGAGAAGGGATTCACTTGAAACTTTTGGAGATTGGTAGACTCCAGTGTAATTCTTGAAGTATATCAAATTAGATATATGCTTTTGTGGTTGCTGGAGCAAGGGCATATTATGCAGCACTTCATGAGTTAAAGCCATGTAAGCCCACTTCAATTTCATACACCAGTAGAAGGCAGTCATCAGTGCCCTGATTCATCTCATTGAATTATGGATATGGGGGTAAAGAGTCCAAGACAAGTTCTTGGTGTTCCTCAGTAGTCAAGAGGGAGGGAGGCAGGTAATGAGGATCAGTCAGATCACAGGTTGGATGACTTGCTTTCTGAGAGTACATACTTCCCTTTATTAAACACAGAGAGGGTCACAATCACATTGTGGGCTGTTGCAATAGCTTCTATGTCATGTAGAAACTGTCTTCAAGCCATCCCTGTCACTTAACCACTCGCCCAATGTCCATGCCAGTGCAGCTGCAAGCTCTGGAGTTACAGAAGAGGAATGAAATGACCATCCTTTGTCTTACAAAGACTATAAGGGTCCTGCACACTGTACAGAGTAGTCCTGAGTCAGATGCATTTTGGGATATGATGCAGAGATAACCCTGTCACCAACTGCCAATGACCACCCTTGCCAGGGCCAGCCTGAGAGTGAGATCATCCAAAATGTGGTGGCACAGGACTGCACATCGGCCCACAACCTTTCTTTTCTCATCATGTGCACAAATGTGCTGATGATGTGAGGGAAGTAACCAGGAGCTGGCTAGTGAATCATCATTTTGGGTGAAAGATAAGTACCCCACTTAAGTCTGCTCCAAGGACTTCAGACCATGCTGAGTAATGCCTATTCCACACAAACTGTTTGCTTCCTGCAGCTTCTCTCATGTGTTAATGCTGCTCAAAAGGAAGGAAGGTTTCAGTTATATTCCTAAAATGACAGTGAATTTGTGCCAAGAATGCTTAGTATTGCTGGGAAGGTACAGGCATCTTCGATACTTGGTTTTAAATACTTCCAGATTTCTGCCTTATAATACTGGAATCTAATCACTCTTCCTTCCTTTGGAAGTGCAGGGAAAGGAAGGGTGCTGGTATCACTCTTGGTCTTCATAGCTCAGCACTGCCAAGGCAAATAAAAATCTCATACACTGTCACCCATATCACAAGCATATCTTAAACTGTGAAGCTTGAATTCTATATCTATAAAATATCAGTAGTATTTAATTTTAGAAGCTGTGAAGAAGATCAATGATAAGAAATTTTGTCTGATTATTTAGGTGTTCTTGAGTTTGTAATATATTGAAATAATGATGGTTCATTGTGACTCGTCATATTTTAACTTATTTTCACTCTTAGTATAGCACAACACAATTTCTGTCATCAAAGTTAATGGAAATATTAAAATCCAGTCCATAGTTTAAACCAGTCAGAAGTATCAGTCAGGCATATGGCCTCATAAGCACTTTCAGGCATCTTCATGCTCTTAGAAGCGTTGCAAAAAACTTACACAATATAGGAGATACAATATAATTTTCAATTTCTATATTTGGACTGAAAAGAAGTAGATTATCTGGGATGAAAAATTACAATTAGAAGCCCATTTAAAAATGTTGGAGCATTCTGCTTCTGTTTAATATAAGAAACTGACATTTCTAAACACAGCAGACACCTAATTATGAAACTAAATTTATATAATGTAACAAAAGTGCATCATGTCATACAAAGATCATTTCTATTCATAGCAAATATCAGCAAGAATACAGATTTTCTTAAAGAAATCCACTTTGTCAGTAACTGCAGTTCATAGACATGAAACGCCTGTATTTAAGTTGCCTCATTTTTCTGCAAATGGTAATAAAATTGCATCTGTATGTTTGCCTGTGTATATTTCTTTTCTCGTGATCAGTGAATGGTTACAGTTGGTAATAAATATTCAAGCACCTTGCAAATGTCCTACCAATTCCCTTTGCTGATCTGTGTGTGCCTGTGGGACTAGAATAGGAATGCGTAATTTAAATATAAATTGCCTAATTTACATATACAATTAGACTAGCTGTAGCTTTGATCGTAAGCAAAAATTATTGTCCTGTATTGCCACTTAGATAGAATTTTAATTCACCTTGAATATTCAAAGTAAATTAAGCCTTGGCTGTATGGTTGAAGGGTATGATTTTTCCCTCTCCTGAGGCTTTCCCCTAAACAACATTTATGGTAGGGTAATATAAGGGCATATTTTCAGCCTCATAAAAATAGAGGCATAAGTTTTTATCTAAATCCCTCCCCACCCCCTTTAAAACTTTAGTTGAAACATCTCTTGCAGCTATGCACATATGTAACATGAACACATACTCCTCAAGAGAGCTCTTCTTTTGTTTTAGTTCAGTTTTAGTCAATACATGGCTTAAAGCTCTCTTCATTGTAATTTGCTTAATAACTGAAAATGGAAATGTAGATGTTATTTTTTTAAATATCACATGCAGAGCTACCAGATGTAACTCAGGAGAGTGACTGAGTATCTCTACATCAGAGTTATGTCTGCATGTTTGTGCACACAAGTACATGGACTAAATACACGGACTAAAACTCAAAACACATAACACCATTCTCATACTTAGACTTTAATCTACAGTAAAACATTTTTAATAGAAATCTGTGGCTTTAATTAAACAGAACATTTAATTAAGGTGGGTTTTAAGTGCATGAAACAATTAAGTGCAAACACTTGAATGAAACATGTCATAATTAGTTTTAATAGAGTGTTAATTGGTACTAGGTTTGCCAAGTTAATAATTACCGCTTATTAAATTTTCAATTAATCATTGTCATTTTGCTTTGAATAAAGATGAAAATTAGATAAACTAATTCAGGGGGAGGATGGTTTCCTTGTTAATTAGAGCAGTTAATTAAAAAAAAAAAAAAAGAAATTACTTGGTTTAGGTGTCAATTAAAAGACTGTTCATTAGTAAAATCTTTGCACTCTTCCTGCATCAAAAGCCAAATAACTAATTTAAGACAATCTATGTTTTCTGGAATAAAAGATATGACACTAGCATATACCAAAGAATGGATTCATACTATCATAGTTGTTTTACAAGAAGCATGAAGGTTTGGGTTTAATGAAGTGGAGTGCCCCTGCTCACTGTTAATTGCACTCCAAAGTGTAACTGGACAGGGTGTGCTCAAGAGCTTAGAAGAGCCAGGAAGTCAAGTCTTCAAATATGAACATGGATTTGAAGATCAAGAGGTCAAATGAATGTTCATAAACAAATTTTAATTTTTTTTCTCATAAAACAGTATGTCCAAGAAAAAATATTAGACCAGAGATTTAAAATTTTTAGGTAAACTCTTGGGGATTTTTAACTTTATGTATTTATTTGTTAACATATGGGAAAAAAAATTGTTAAAGACCGTAAATCCTGTCTTAATATCCCTGAGCTTAAAAATACATTTTAAAAAAAGTCTGTAATATTCTTAAATAATAATTATTGACAAGTATATGCACGTATCTGCTGTGTTGCAAAACTAATTTTTCAGTGTTCAAAAAAATTTGAAATAAAATGGACCAGAGATATGAAATGATTGTGCCTAAAGAAGTACAGACTGAGAATCAAAATAACAAGAATCATTGCTAGTGGTAGAGACTTAGATGATGGGGGAGAAGAGGAGCACCTCAGTGCTTTTTGAGGGCTCTTGAGGAATGAGGAACCAGGTTCCTCTGTGTCCTACTCAGGATGAAGCTGTCATTGTGATGGAGGGTAATCTCAACGGGTTGGCAGCGGTAGTGACGCATTTCCCGCGTGAGTCCCGCGAGCCGTGCCCGGGCGCGCTGTGCTGATCTGCGGGTCTCTCCCTGTTTGCAGAGGAAGCCGTCAATGAAGTGAAGCGCCAGGCGATGGCCGAGCTGCAGAAGGCGGTGTCTGAGGCTGAGCGGAAGGCTCACGACATGATCACTTCGGAGAGGGCCAAGATGGAGCGCACGGTGGCCGAAGCCAAGCGCCAGGCAGCAGAGGATGCCCTGGCTGTCATCAACCAGCAGGAGGATTCGAGTGAGGTAAGGGCCTTGCTGGGCAGGCACCGCCTGTGGCTGCACACCGCAGGTGTGTCTGAGCTGGCTTTAATCTCTGTGACCCAGGATATCGGTGCCCCCTATTAACTCTTTGCACAGCTGTTTTGGATGTGTATTTCAGGCATACACCGAGTTCCGAATTCTCTTGGCTATGTTGTAATCCGAGCCCTAAATAGCTAGTGAACTTGAGCTCTGTTCTCGCCTTCTAACTGCTGCTCAGGGTTACATATAACGTTCTAATTTGACTTTTCAGTAGCTTCATTTTAAAGCACTTCAAACTATCATTCTGAATAGATAAAAAAATGCTCAGTGAAAACATTTGACACTGAAATCTAATTTAAAGGAAGAAATTATTCATGAAAGAGATTGTAAAGCAAACTGACTGAAAACTTGTCTGGGGAAAGTGTTGGATGTAGAAGTAATTAGCAAAAGATGGTGGTTCCTGTAGGACAAAATGTGAATGTAAATTTGCAAGTGTTTCCTTATTTTGAATGTATTGCTTTGACTGCAGGGAATATTTCAGAGTTGAGGAGTGGGCAAAGAGCATTTGGTAGGAGAAAAAAATAGACTGAGATATCAAAGAGTAAAGCAAGAATAAGTATGTTAAGCTTTCATGTACTTTCAGACCTGAGAGTGGAAACCTTGAATTGTTATGATTGCAGGACATCTGACACCATGACTATGTGGAAGCCAGGAGTGAAAGAGCAGTCTGTGTTTGACCAGTGCTGCATCAATTTAGATAGCAATAAAATTTTATGTTTGTTAAAAAAAAAAAAAAGAGTCCTAAGTTAAACTGCCCTTAAAAACAATCATTACAAGGAAATTTTGTCAGTTAGAAGTTATTTGTATATAATCTCCATTTCTGAAGACCAGTGAAATGAAAGAGCATTATCTTCATGAGGTATTTATTGTTTGTATACTAGCATCTTGATTGTCGTAAACCCACCTTTTTAAAATAACTTCTAAACAGCAGGGAGTTGGGGAAAAGAGTAGGTGACAGTCTCTGTTACGTGGCGACATACCTTGGTGTATGCTCATGTCTAAACATTTTGCATGGGCTGGATGGGCATTGTTGTAGAAGAGTCACTTGAGAGATGCAGATGAGCTAACTGCAGCATGCTGAGAACGCTGGCAGAAATCGCCAGCACATAAGTCAGTGGCATGCTGCAGTATGCATCTGTAATTTGAGGGAGCGTAAGTTTTTAATTCATACCAGGCTTCTCTGGAGATGAAAGACCATTGTGGGATCACTGAATCCCAGAGTTTGTCCTTAATGTGTAGCAGATGAATAACAAGGAGACAAAAGGAATTGATTTTCAGCATCTGAAAGTTTCTCAGTAAGAAAGGGACTAGGGGAAGTATATGTACCTTTTAAGTACTAACTGTTCCATTGTAGATTAAATGAGACATAAATTCAATTTATTGGCCTTTTGTATCTAAGACACTCAAGGACTTTTTCCTGCGCTGTTCATAGAAAGGGCATTTTTCTGACATAGCATCGTTATAGAGCTGTCATTTTGTGTGCATATACATATGAGAGACTCCTATCGTTAAAACCAAAATTCCAAAGGTAAATACCTTTGGAGGAAACAGAAAATTAAATCTATTTAGTGAACTGATACAGCATGAGCAGGACAGAGGAAGTACTTACGTGCCAGTACATACAACCCATTTTTCCACAAGCAAATGTGTATTCAAAGGCATGTGTAGAGAATGTGTGTGCTGTGATTAACTTCTGAACAGCTAAAGCTCTGCAGAAAACCATATAACATCTTTACTTCTTCTGCAGTAGAACTGATTATAAGGTTTTTCACTTCTTGGGAACAGGATTTTAGGCAAACAACTCTTTTAAGTGCTGTCTAATGAAATGTGGCTGATAAGGTTATAGATATTCTCCTGTGTGTCCTCAGGGGGTTACAAGCCTCCTGGACCTAGAAGTGTCATCTAGTGTACTGATGCTGCAACTTTCACCCCTGTGGTCATCAGGGTGGCTGTTTTGAGGCACAAGTTTTAGTAAGCCATCAGAGAGAAATCAAGTTTGACAGTTTGTGTTTACAGGTGATTGATTAACCGTGAAGGGAGGTGATGGCAATACTTGTTTGAGTTAGATGTATCTGTTTATAAGAAGTTCCTCTTTGGCTTCTAATTATTACAAATTCCAAACACTTAGGGCAATGCTTCTCACAGTTACCTGTTAACTCAGGCTGGTTTTGTTTCCTTTTTGGGTGACTTCTGTAAGGACAGACTGGACTTTTCTTTCATCTTTGTGGACAGAAGATCAGTTTGTCAGTGTTTGAAAAATGTTTCTTCTGAGATGAGACTGTGTTTTTCATGTTTGAGGACTAAAACTCCATGTTTATTTGGTATTAATTATCTCTTGGATCTTTCTCTGTACATTGCTTCTCATTTGTCTAGGTTGTAAGTCTACATAAACTTCTCTCTGTTTACAGCGTTCAGCAACACAGATTCCTATGAACTGAAGGCACCAGAGTAAAATTTCTAGAGCTAGAATATCTCAATCTGAGGCTGTTACAGTGCAGCCTCTGAAGTCTTGCAGGTCCAGGGGGAATGCCAAGCATCTCTCTTCATTCCTTATCCTTGCTGGGACACAGGGCCAAGGCGTGCAAGAAAGCTCACTATACGCTGCTATAAAACCTCCATGCAGCTCCTGACAGACAATATTTCTCTCATGGGTGTCATTATTTCTTTTGGCTGTTGAAACTATGAATGGAGATGAGAATTTGATGCCAGATTTGTAATGTATCAGATACAATTTTCAACTGATATGGCCACTCCCTGTCAATTGGCAAGGTTTCTCCCTTCATTTGTTATTCAGTAAGATGCAGCCTGGACCTAGCTGAGACTATTTGAAGCTGTTCTGGTGTGAGAATTTTGTGGTATGATTTTTATTGCAGTCTGCTCCAGTTCTCAAAGTGATAACTAGTACCAAGAATCAGGATTTTTGTGATTATTATAATGCAGCCTCCTAATCCAAGACCTTTCAGATATCTCACAAAGAAAAGTAGATCACATTTTTTTGTATGTTTTGTTGGTGTTGCTGATTTCTGTGTTGGGGTTTTTTTTTTGGTTTTGTTTGGGTTTTTTGGTATTCTGTTTTGCTTTGTCTTTAAACCAGAAAAACTGGGATCCCTGAGTGCAAGTTTGTCTTCGAGAAAAAAGTGAAGTTTGGAATATTAAGATAACCAGATCAAAATTATAAAATTAAGGGATCACAAGACATTAAGAAGACTAATAGGGGAGGTGTAATATTCAAAAGCATCTTGACTTCTAAGAAGTGGTCTGCAAGATTTTGAGAATGTCCACATTACCATAGCATAGGTAGAATTTCTGACTTTGACTTGATCCTTTGTTAAACTATTGTTCTTTACTTACATTTGAGTTGGCCAGAATGGTTTAACTAGAACTCCCACTGCTTCAGAGTCTCTGCATTGACTTTCTAAAACTTTTTCATAGTTTCTTCACACAAGACCTTGCAACTGACCAGCTAATATTCATGCTTTTCTGTTGAAATTGGTTGAGGACCAGCTAAACGAGCAGACTGCCACTGGAAAGCAAAAGGACCAGGAGAAGGCCTACCTCTCAGCATGGCTGTTCTGAGACACAAGTTATTTATTTACCAGTTCCTTACATTTGCTTGACAAAAGATGACCCATTCATCAGTAGTTTTCTTGGCTAAGTGCGGAAGCATGTGTGAGCAGCCTACTCTGTAATGACTGCTGTTCTTGCTTTGGCTGCAACATGCTGCTTTGCAAATCAACTTTAATTGTGAGGGTGAACAGTTTAGCAGAGACTGACTGCCCAGATTGTAAGGGGGATGGGATCATCCAAACATCTGTCTTTCTGGTTTGGTATAAAATGCCACTGAAAAATCTGACACTCAGTGTTCTCCCTTAGTTTTGAGTAGGTTGGGGACAGGGAAGGAACACAAATGTTTCAATTCTCTCTACTTAAAGCAGATGCTGACATCTGCTCAGATAAAACAAGTATGTAACTGGTCCAACACTGCTTTTAGGAGATGTGTAGTGTTAAGGCTTGTTTACATTGCAGCAGTTCATGTTGTATGTGAATATCACACCTGACATTTTGAAGACAGATGGGTTCAGTCTCTGCTGACCTATCCATTGAGACCAGGACTGTGCCAACAAACCTGACTCTGAGCATCAGATGGTGTGATTCAGGCAAGCCTAGTTTTCAGACTGGTATTAGGTTTAATACCTATGTCAGCTAATGTTTAATTTTTTTTGGCAGAGCATCTCTTGGAAAGTAGCACATCATCCCCTACAGTGGAGGGTAGTTCAGAGGCAGCAGAGCCATGTGTTCTGCACAGGATCAGTCCAGATGTGATGTGAACACTGGCACTTCCCCAGACTGCTGAGCTAAGCCTGGCTTGCCAGCTTGCATGGCTCTTCTATGGTCTGCTCCACACTTCTATTTGCAGGATTTAGCTACTCCCACTGACTCGTATGAAAGTTCATGTATTTCACTCAATAAACAGAGGCTTGGGCAAGCCTGGAGTGTTCAGTGATAAGTGTAACTTTACTAGAAACTTCTAAAAGTTTGAATGTCATTTTGACACAGTGTGGGAATTTCCAAAGTACCAATATATTTCCCTTTCTAATGACTCTTGGATAAAATTCTCGTAAACAACTTTGCTGGATTTTTACACTGCTATTCAGCAGCTCATACAGTTCTCATTTATGCCCCTGTGGTTTCAGTGATTTCTAGATGTTCCTTTTCTTGTGGTTAGCAGTGGTAGAATTTTGAATGTCATGGGCATTGCAGAACTGGGAAAAATCTGGGTTCTTCGTATGAGCCATGCTTCCTTTCATGGTAAACTGGGGAAATACAGAATTTCTCATAGATGACAGAACAAGGTTTTTTTGTTGTTTGTGGTTTTTTTGGGTTTTTTTGGTTTTTTTTAATTTAAGCGAGCTTATACTAAGTCTCAGTTGGAGTGTCAGAGGAAAGCAAATACTCAATTCTGGTTGAATATTTCAGAGATGAAAGCAACAGGATGGGCAAAATTACTGACAAGTATATATTTTGATACTGGAGACCACAGAAATTGAGTTGTTTTGTTTTTAAGAATTTTCATGAGGGCAAACAGGAGTGTTTGAAGATGGAAGCTTAAGTGCATGAGAACTGAGAGTCTGACCTAAGATAAGGCTCTGACCTAAGACTGATGTTCCTTGTCAGTTGAAAGATGAGGATGAAATATGATCGGTGGCATAAACTCAGAGTGATATTCCCATCTGGTGTAATTTAGCTCAATTTCATTGAATTAATCCATTTTCAAGGTAGTGAAGTTAAATTGAATTATGTAGTGTGAGAATCCAGCTTTTTTATAATCTCACTGTTTCACAGGAAAATCAACACAGAGTTGAACTGCAGTCCAGTCCTCATAGTTTTAGCTACATCTGGAACTCTATAATAGAGCATGAGCTGGAAGTGCGGTGTAGTAGGTCACTCCCTAAAGACAGAATATATAGACCAGCAGAGGCTTTGAGAGATTAGCTTAACCCTTTTCCAATCCATGATCAGCTCTAGTTGTACCATTACCCCTGCTTTTCCTGTGCTTTAATGATGGGGATTGTCCAACATATCTAAGCAATTTGCTCCTACTCTTAACAGAATTTTGATCCCGTTATTTCTGCTCATCCATGTAGAGATGGATGTAGACATTCACTGCATTGATGTATGGGTGCTACTGCCCCTTTTATGTTACCATCTCATATTTAAGAGTCTGAGTTCATTCAGTCTCTTCTCACAGCTTATGTTTGTATGACTTCTGATTAGGCAGTCTGTAGCTGAGGTCATGTGCCCTTGTATGAAGATTTCCATCTCATCACCAACATGGCACTGTGGCCATTGTTGTCCAGGATGCTGTGTACACACCTCAGTGAGGGTGCTCCATATTGCTGGTACCTGCCAGAGCATCCCTGAAAGCAAGATACCCTGAGTATGTTCAATCGTATTGTGAGGTCAAGCTTTGCCTGTTTATAGCTGGATCTGCTGGAAATACATGAGCAGCTGGAGCATATGAAGCACAGCCCAGGCTATTAGCTGGCATCTTAAGCCTGGCTTTTATTTGGTAGAATTTGGGGCTATCAGCCAGCACTGTGAACAGAACGCATTTGTTGCCAAAGCTTGTGGTGCCCAAGCCTGATCTTTGCTGCTCTTTTTCACTACTTGCACATGGGAAGGAGCAATGAATGGTCACAATGGTGAGGGCTGTGTGGGACAGGGAGTTCTGCACGTCAAATCCAGCTGCTGTCTCAGTACAAGCTCCCTGTGATGTTTATGTTAATTTGCAGTGTAGCAATTTTCAAAAGCAATAAGTTGCTGCATAAATGTGAGCTGTAAAATTTATTTTGAAATTCTTGTATTTTATGTGGTTTTATTCCCACAATTACTCTTA